>CM075806.1:92152344-92159078 GCA_037975025.1 Excoecaria agallocha
TCAATCTTTCTTACATTTCTTTTTACTACTACTATGATCTATCTATACTTTGCTAACCCTTTTGATTAATTCTTTAACATTATAATAGCATTACTAATTAATTTATTGTTACTATTCTTATTATTAATACTAACATCAATAACCTATGCATTAACACTGTCTATAACATTTTCAAACTTATTGCACTTACTGATCATATTCTAATTCAGCTTGTAGGCTAAACTTCCTTTAATCTTATTAAGACTTATTTCCAATTAAGTCCTCCTTAAAATCCATTAATTTACAATTTACCTTTCACTTGCCAAACATTACTATTTTTGTCATTTTTAAACAATATTTAATATACTTTTAATTATACTGATGGACCCTACTATTTTTAAATTTTCATTTTAGTTATTTTCTTACTATTATTAATGGTAAATTACAATGTGATCCTTAAGGTTGTATATTTGCCAATTTACCTTATATTTTTCACTATTCACTTTTATAGCTTATTTTTTTTTATCTTTTACTCTTAATACATACTATGACATGTAAAATTATGATTTGGTCTTTACTTTTTACTTAAGTGCAAGAATTATACTTTTGATCCCTATTTCACTATATAATAGGGTTCATTTACAATTTCGTCCTTTAATTTAACATTTCATTTGCTAAATTATGATTTGATCATTGCACTTTCACTAAATTACGATGATACCCTCTTTAATCACTTATTTACACTAGTGCTACCTTATCTTTACTTTCACACTTAATTTCTTATTTGACATGCAATCTATCTCTTATTCACAAATATATTATTTTTATGGCAAATTACATATTGACTCCTATTGAACCATTAACTTACATAGTAGATCACTCACTTTTCTATTTTATCATTTTTATACTTAACTTTTATTGAATTATAATATTGCCCTCCAATTATAATTAATTGCTTTAATATCACTAATTGAACTCATAAAATGCACTTCATTTACTATTCACTATACAAATTAAAATTTTGATTTTTAACACGTTATTTTCTTACCACTTTACATTTTAGTAACAATTCTTTTTGTTCTTTACAAATAAGTTTACTTATATGTTCTTTCCACCAAGGAAATACCTATAAATTTTTATTCATTACACAATTACCATTTTAATCATTGAATCTACTAATTCTTTTCAATTAATTACAAAATTGTCATTTTTACACCTTATTTATAATTTTGCCACCAGTTCACTCATTTTCACTCTAAATTCTTTATTTGGCATACAAATTATTAATCGATACTCGTTTTAACATTTTCATATTAAATTACATTTTGATTCTTCAAAACTACAAAAGTTCATTTTTAGGCTATTCATTCACTAGTTTTACCATTTTTACCCTTTTATTCAATATTTTATCATTTTTACTCACTAAACTTATTATTTAGGAAAATTACATTTTGATCCTAAACTTTTTATTTTCTTTCAATTAGGTCCTTTTTCACTCGTATTCTCATTTTCACTTCACTTTTTGTACTTTTAACTTATTTTTACCATTATGTCCCTAGTATAATTTCGATAGAAATCTTCAGACCAGATATATGGGATGTGGATCCCATGAACCTATAACAATACAATAGGGATAATCCTAAAGGACCAATCAATCACAGAATAGAACAGTCAATACAGAAACTATGAGAGATCATTATGATCCTGCCATAACAAAATAAGTTGCCATGACTTGTACTGCAGTATAGGTATCTCTATAGCTAGCCAATCGTATCCTGAACTAGATTTAAATTGTCAGATCACTACTAAGGGCAAAGTTACTTACTTTTTTCAGAATCACTTTCCATTTTTTGGCATTTTTATTTGGTTTTCATTTTAGTATACTATTCATTCATTTTTTTTCATCACGTTTACACATTTAAACTTTTTCACTTGCTTTTACAATCAATACACTATTCACTTAACTTATTCATCACTTTTGCAAATTTCATGAATTATCTCATCATAATTCATTATTTTCACTTTAAGCATATTGCATTTTCACACTGGAAACTATTCATGCATATTACATAAATTCATAATAAATTCATGGATACTTCTTTTCATGTCCAAATTCATTTTAAAAGCCCTCATTCGTATTTTTAAGCTTATTTCAAATAAAATATAATTGTCATTCCACTTAACATTATTGTACAGTTATCATTTCGCAGCCATGCATTTAACATTTTTGGATTATCCATAATTCATATTCACTTGGTTATATACTATTTAACATGATTACATAACCACTTGTTATTTCTTATTATATTTACGAACATTGCATTTACGTTTATACTTATCACTTATTATTTTCAACTTTTATAATTTCTATTATCTTTCTTATGTGTCAAATTATGAATTTCATACTTAATTTACTATAAATTATCATTATCATCTTATGTTACACTTTGATTTAAATTCGACCAATATGAGTTTTCTTACTTTCACTTGATTTTCTTTACCAATTCACACTTTATACATCTTAATTCATCATTCTAACATGTTATCTAAAATTACCCCTCATTCCTACCTAATTACTTACATAATTCATCAAAATATAACCTTATATATATGCATGGCCAAACTTAAGATTCAAGTACCAAATTTTTTCTTCCATTTTAAGCACTTAAACTTTCATTTATAAACTCTATTGACATATCTATAACCTTAATTAACATGTTTATGCACTTAATTTCTATTAAATTATCAAATATACCCTAGTATCTCTAAGTACTCAATTCGGCTTCCATATTATCCATACCTTATCATTTATTTCTCTTTATTTTAGGCATTTAAATCATAAATTCTAACACCCTAAAATATATTTATTAGGTTTATTTCAATTTAACATGAATTATATACATAATTACATAACTTACATAATCATACTACTACACAAAATTAAGAAAAAATAAGGGATATTGCATCCACTAACCTTTAAATTTGCTTTCACACTGCTCAAGCTTCTTTTTCTCTCTTTTTTTCCCTTAAGGATCCTTCTCCTCTTTGCTTTTCTTTAGGTGGTCGAAATTGAACATCAAAGAGACATCTATTAATTCATTTCTTTATGCAATATAACTTCATAAATAGAGACTACATACTCAATTTTATCTAATATAATCCTTAAATAAATTTTAAACAACCAATTTTTCTTACCTCACTTTGGATGCATAATCTTCAATACTTAATTTTTTTCACTTTGATCACTCCAAATTGAGTTTAGATATGGTCACCATATCAAAGATAAGCTTTGATTTGCTTGGAAAAGTAGGATTTGGAGGAAGATTTAGAGAGAGAACAAAGAAATTATTGAGAGGTAGAATAGCCAATTTGGCCAAGAAGGAGAAACGGGAGAGAGGGAGAAGTTGGGTGAAGTCTTTAGAAAATTGTAGATTTTTAGGATATTTATAGTTCTGATTTGGGCTGAGCTTGGTTCAACCAAAGAGGTTGGACTTAATTAAGCCCAATTTGATTTTGAAGCTCAACTAATGCACTTTAAATTATTTCTCTCTATTTTCAAGCTCAAATTTACTGAAAATCAATTCCATAATACATAAAATATATACCTTAGTTTACATACAAATTTTCAGCCTAATCGAAGTTCATTTTTGATCTGGTTTACTCAAACTGGTCTGATTAGCAAATTTTTAATATTATCAAAAATTAATTTTTTACTATTAAATAATTTTAAATACTAATTAGAACCCAACTAGAACTTTCTAATATATTTAAAGATTATTTGCTATTTTTAAAGTTTTGATCAAATTCACAGTCAATCGATTACTATTTAAACAAAAATTATTATTTTTATCTTACTTCCTGAGTCCAAAACTTCCTAAAAATATTTCATAATTCTCAAAATATATTCATTAGGATTCACAAATATTTTTGAGTCAATCATAGACTATTTTTCAATCCGATTTACTTTTACCAGTTCGATAACTCAATTTTCAAAGTCATCAAAAAATTAATTTTTTATCATCATATAATTCTACTCAGCAATATGAGTGTATTCATATTTTTAGATTATTTTTTTGATAAGTTTTGGAAGTGACTTAACTTTCTAACGTCTTTTTGAGGCCTAAAAGGCTTCTATTTGATCACAAATTTGAATCACGGACTCATGCTGATATGCTCTTTCCAATAATCAAATAAAATATTTTTTCGATTACGAGAAATACTATTCATCCCATTATCACTATTCATCATTGAAAAATACTATTCTCGACTAATCCGGTATTTGGGCCATTACAAAGCTACACTCCAAGTGAAATAGTGATAGATTCAACTGTAAAATATCTTTCTCTCACTCTTTTCATATTGCATCTAGATTGACGAGAATCCTTAACAGGATAGGTCATCAAAGGGGTTTGTGCAGTATTGGGAATAGGCTATCTGGGATAATTAGTTAACCATCTATCAAAAGCACCAATAGCATCCAATAAACTATTCGATGCCAAATGGATACCAACTTCTGCATTAGATGATGAACCAATAACAATGTGCTTGATTTGTTCAGCATAAACCTACATGCAGATAAATAATTTTTTAAAATTTATCAATAATATTATTTAAACATATAAATAATGATATTAAATCATACCGATGCACTGATGGATGCTCCAATTATGGTTATCCACCATCTTATGTAATGTCCCAAAAGTGACCCTAGTCAAATTGCAGGATTTAATGACTAATTCTTGGATTTGGACTAAATTAAATATGTAAAGTATTTAATATAAAAATTGTTTAAGGGTATAATTGAGGGAAAAATATAAGTTATGGGTTGATTTCCTAAAGATTAAATTGTGTGGGGTAATCTTTTGTTATATGTAAATATTGGAGGTTTGAATTGGGTTTTTGGGCCAAATAATTGAGGAAAGAGAGATTTAAAAAAAATAGAAAAAGAAAAGAGAAATAAAAAAAGAGAGAAAAGGGAAGAAGGAGAATCGGGGAGAGAGGGAGAGCCAGGGAGGAGCCGGTTTCCGCTGGTCGGAGGCGCTGCGCGTTGCCGGTAGCCGCCTCATCGCTGCCGCCCTCCGATCGTCTCTCTCTCCACCAGCCATGGCGTCTAACGCCTTTTCCCTTTACCTTCCCCATTTCTCTCTCCTTGCAGACGCTTCCTCCCTTCGTTCCGGTGGGTCACGGTGGTAGATGGTGGTACGACCACTACCGGAGAACTACCAGCGACGAATCGATCCTTTCCATGCCCTCCATTTTTTCTCAATCGCCGACGTTAGGGAGATCGGAAGTATGGTGGCCGCTACCTTCCAGCGTATTTTCCAGCGGCTTGAGACGGCGGTAAGGCGCGTGACCACCACTGGCAAGCTTGGGGTGGCGTGAACTCCATTCCGGCACTGACCATGCATCTCCGGTGAGGCTCCGGCGAGGACTGAAACAGGTAGTTTGAAGCTAATTTCTTCTATATAGGTATGGGATACAGAAATTTTATCCTTCAATTTTCGTTAAATAAATTATGATATTTAATGAAAAACAATTTATTGTATGCTTAGTATATATATTTGTCTCTGTATGTATGTCTTGATAGAATACAGGACTGAAACGTAATTGAATGGGAAATTGGGAAATTGTAATGGGATGATTTTAAGGCTTATTGATTGATAACAACATAAAAAAATGCTGGAGTTGAAAAAGAAACAAAGATCTCATTGTGACGAATTTGTAAATTGTTTAGTTGAGTCATACCGGATATGATTGAACTTATGGAAAAAGGGTCATGAAAATTATTAATAAATATGAATGGCATGTAGTTGAGTCATACCAGATATGATTGAACTTATGAAAAAAGGGTCATGAAAATTATAATAAATATGAATGGCATGTAGTTGAGTCATACCAGATATGATTGAACTTATGAAAAAAGGGTCATGAAAATTATTAATAAATATGAATGGAATGTAGTTGAGTCATACCAGATATGATTGAACTTATGAAAAAAGGGTCATGAAAATTATAATAAATATGAATGGCATGTAGTTGAGTCATACCAGATATGATTGAACTTATGAAAAAAGGGTCATGAAAATTATAATAAATATGAATGGCATGTAGTTGAGTCATACCAGATATGATTGAACTTATGGAAAAAGGGTCATGAAAATTATTAATAAATATTAATGGCATGTAAGAGATATTGACAGATTTTGAAACTATTATTTAATAATGAATTTAAGATGTGATTTTAGTAGAGTTTCAAGTAAACTTTAATTAAGGGATTTAGTTAAGTGTATTAAAAATTAAAGCAGCGATAGATGTTTAATCTTGCATGCACATTCCTTGGATTAAGTTGGGTAATGGTGGAGTCAAAGCAAATGTATCAAGATGATAGACAAAAAATTTACTTTTGTATGTGTAATGTTTGGATCAAATTGATTTATTAAAGATATAGTATGTATGATAGCATTTGAGATTTATTTATCTTAACCTATGTATGATATCACTAAAGAATAATGAATTATATTAGTTAAGATGATTGATGTTTCAATTAGTTTTAATGGAGTTAAGGGTGACACTTGCTAAAATATGAATAAAATATTTCATATTACTCTTGCAATTTGTAATGTAGTTTTAATTAATTCTTGGAATTAATCTCCAAACAGGTTATAGTTGAAAAGTGTTATAGGTAGTAATGGAAATTAATGCTGAAACTAGTGGTTATAGGTAAAAGATCATAATTTGAGTTTATAGGTTGAATT